>CM065589.1:552309690-552334095 GCA_033119425.1 Bufotes viridis | reverse complement strand
AGAAAATAATAAATCTTTTGCCGGACACTTTTAAGCTTGGCCAGCTACTGATTAATTTTCCCCATTCTCTGATACAGTACGTCAGAACAATAATCCCAAAAAAATGGATCCTGTCTGTGGAGCATACGCCTTCACTCAGTCAGCATTTGCTCAATAATCCATCAGTATTGCTAAAGGCAAAAAAAAAAACAGGAGTGGATCAAAAACAGAGATGACATGTGAATGGAATAGTTGCATGTATTCTGTGTTTTCTACCCATTCCTGCTTTTGGCTACCAAATCATAAGCCAATTCTGATGGGACCATACAGGCCTTACAGCTGCTACACAGACAGGTTCCATTGTGCATCTCATTTTTCCATCCTTATGACAGATCAGAAGAAAGGTCAAAAATTATGATGTCAGCCAGGCCGAAGGCAAAATAGTGGCCGAATCATGAAGTGTGGGCGTGGGAACAGCATGAGAAGTCCACAGAGTGGCACAATGACAGAGTCTGGAGGTGTCGGCAGCAGAAGCATCTGGAGGAGGCCACAGAGTGGCATAATGACCGAGTCTGGAGGTGGCGGAAGCATGAGGAGACCACATAGTGGCACAATGACAGAGTCTGGACGTGGCGGCAGCATGAGTAGACCACAGAGTGGCACAATGACAGTGTGGAGATGGCAGCAGAATGAGTAGGCCAAAGAGTGGCACAATGACAGAGTCTGAAGGTGTCAGCAGCAGCATCTGGAGGAGGCCACAGAGTGGCACAATGACCGGGTGAGTAGGTGGCAGCAGCATGACAAGACCACAGAGCGGCAGAATGAAAGAGTGTGGAGGGGGCAGCAGCATGAGGAAGCTACAAAATAGCACAATGAGAGAGTGTCGATCAACCAAGATACTTTTGGGGGAACCGGCCGGGCATGAATAGGCCTCTAGTATCTACAGACAATGAGAAGACAAAGCGTCAAGATAGCTTTGAGCCCGGAAGAGTCGCATAGTTCATCAAGATAGGTCACTAAAGATTTTACCGCATATAATCGCAGCGTTGACCGCAGAATAAATTTTGTTTTACCACCAAAATACTTCAATAAAGTTTTTACCGCATATAACCGCAACACTAACCACTGAATTAATTTTGTTTTTCGACAGACATACTTCAATAAAGATTTTACCACATATTACCGCATCGCTGAACTCTGAATAAGAATTGTTTTTCCACCAAAATAAGTCACAAAATATTTTACCACATATAACTGCAGCGCTAAATGCTGAATACATTTTTTTTCCACCAAAATAAGTCACAAAAGATTTTACCGAATGTAACTGCAGCCCTAAACGCAGAAAAAATTTGTTTTTCCACCTAAATAAGTCACAAAAGATTTTACCGCATATAACTGCAGAGCTTAACGCTGAATACAATAGATTCTAAGGCATATTACTACAATACTGAAAGCTGAATAACATTAGTTTTTTCCACCAAAATACTTCAATAAAGATTTTACCACTTACATATAACAGAGCACGGAGATGGAGAGGGTCTTCGGATTTCCCCCGCACTATACGGACGTCTCAGTAATTAACAGCTGCTTCAAAAGTAGCTCTTGGGAAGGTCATGGAGCGCCCCAGTCATCCGGCATCTATTCGCTCCGCTAAAGGATTATTTTGAAAGTGTGTAGAAGACACATGGGGCCCCCACACTGCAGATTTATCATGGAGACATCCTGGAGATTTTACCCCATATAACTACAGCGCTGAATGCTGAATACATTTTGTTTTTCGACCGAAATACATCAATAAAGATTTTACCACATATAACTGCAGAGCTGAATGCTGAATAAAATTTGTTTTTCGACCAAAATATGTCAGTAAAGGTTTTGCCACATATATCTGCAACAGTGAACACTTAATATGTTTAGTTTTTGTACTGAAATGATAATAACTGCAGAAGTGAAATGCGTATATATTTTTCATTTTGTGCTGAAATAGGCCACTTACATTATTTCAGCAAGTAAATGAAACAGTGAGGTGTGTACATTTTTTTTTCCTTTTTGGACTGAAATAGGACACTGAACGCTTTCACCACATATAACTGCAGAAGTGAACTGAGAATATATTTTTCTTTTTGTACTGAAATAGGCCAGTAAACGCTTTTAACAGAAATAAATGCACCAGTAAAGTGCGTATATATTTTTCTTTCTATACTGAAATAGGCCACTAAATGCTTTTGCTGCAAATGAATGCACCAGTGAAGTTTGTATATATTTTTTTTTCTTTACTGAAACAGGCCACTAAACGCTTATGCTACAAATATTTGCACCAGTGAAGTGTGTATATAATTTTGTTTTGTACTGAAATAGGCCACATAAAACTTTTGCCACAAATAACTGCACCAGTGAAGTGTGCATATATTTTTTCTTTCAGTACTGACATAGGCCACTAAACACTTTCAACACATATAACTGCAAAAGTGAACTGAAAATATATTTTTCTTTTTGTACTGAAATAGGCCATTAAACGCTTTTGCCACAAATAAATGCACCAATGAAGTGCATATTTATTTTTCTGTTTGTACTGAGATACGTCACTAAATGCTTTCACCACATATAACTGCAGAAGTGAACTGCATATATAGTTTTCTTTTTGTAATGAAATACTCCACTGAACGCATTCACCACATATAGCTGCAGAAGTGAACTACGTATATATTTTTCTTTTTCTACTGAAATAAGCTACTGAATGCTTTCACCACATATGGCTGCAGAAGAGAACTGTGTATATATTTTTCTTTTTCTACTGAAATACGCCACTGAACGCTTTTATCACATACAGCTACAGAAGTGAACTAAGAATATATTTTTCTTTTTTAAATGAAATATGCCACTGAACACTTTCAACACATATAGCTGCAGAAGTAAACTGCGTTTATATTTTTCTTTTTATAATGAAATACGCCACTGAAAACTTTCACCACATATAGCTACAGAAGTGAACTGCGTGTATATTTTTCTTTTTCCTCTGAAATGCGCCACTAAATGTTTTAACCACATATAGCTGCAGAAGTGAACTGAGAATATATATATATATATATATATTGTGGGGAGTCGCTCTGGTAGACAGCGGTGCGGGTGCAGTTTAGAGGCAAAACAAGTAGTCCAGATTGTGCAACAAACAGTGTTTTATTCACACTTGCACACCATAAATGAAAAACAGTCTCTTTGGTGACAGTTCACACACAACGGAAATAACGTGGCAAAACAAAAACAGGCCAACACAGGTTCAGTCACCTGGGAGGTGTAGGTGCAGGTTCGCACCACGCTGTCGGCCCAGCCGCAGGAGAATCCAGCTTCAGGTAGCCAGGAACAAAACACCTCCTTGCTGAGCTCTTTCCTCCAGGACAGAGAACTCCTCAGCCCTGTTAGCAGCTCCAGGATAATCACAGCCTCCAGCTGCTGAGCTGGCTGAGCTTTTAAACCCAGCCCAAAACCAGGACTGGGTCGTGGGAGCAGCCACCCACCCTACACTTTAGCTGCTCCCGGTAAGAGCCGGCCCGGATCGGCTTTGCAGCCATGCTATTTAAACTCTGTCAGTAGCACTAGCTGCTGCTGACATCAACAAAAACGGGCTCTTACCTCACCGAGGCTATGAACCTCGGTGACACATACCTGCCATCCACGACAGCACCCTGCACCTTACCACACCCCTTTGTTCAACCCTAAAGGGGTGGACACATGTGAGGCAGTGGACGCGGGAAAGGGCATCTGCATTTCCCTGCAAGCGACCTGCCCTATGTTCCACGGAGAACTTGAAATTTTGAAGGGATAGGAACCACCTGGTGACCCGAGCATTCCTCTCCTTGGCCTGACTCATCCATTTGAGGGGGAATGGTCGGTCACCAGACGGAACCTCCTCCCTAACAGGTAGTAGCGGAGAGATTCGAGTGCCCACTTGATAGCCAGGCACTCCCTCTCCACTATACTATATCTGGACTCGGCGGGACTGAGCTTACGGCTCAGGAAGACAACGGGATGTTCTTCCCGTTGACCTCCTGCGACAGTACCGCACCGAGGCCTACCTCCGAGGCGTCGGTCTGTACGACAAACTCCTTGTTGAAGTCGGGTGTCACCAAAACCGGGGACCCACACAGGGCCGACTTCAACGCGGAGAAAGCCTCCTCCGCCTTCTCACTCCAGCTAACCTTCCCAGACTTTCGCCCCTTCAACAGGTCTGTCAATGGCGCTGCTATTGTGGCAAAGTGGGGCACAAACCTCATGTAGTATCCTACAATCCCCAGGAACGACTTTACCTGCCTGGTGGTGACCGGTCGGGGCCAGCTACGAATGGCCTCTACCTTAGTTACCTGAGGTTTGATGACTCCGCCCAATTACATATCCCAGATATTTGGTCTCTTCCAACCCAATCGCACACTTTTTGGATTAGCGGTTAGTCCAGCTTTCCTCAGGGCATCCACTACCGCCTGCACCTTGGGTAAATGGCTTTCCCAGTCGGTGCTGTGGATGACTACATCATCTAAGTAGGCCGAGGCGTACCGACGATGTGGTCGCAGCACTATGTCCATTAACCTCTGGAAAGTGGCGGGGCGCCATGCAGGCCAAAGGGTAACACCTTGTAGTGATACAGGCCCTGCTGGGTAACAAACGCGGTTTTTTCCTTAGCCGACTCGTTAAGGGTACCTGCCAGTACCCTTTAGTGAGGTCCAGCACAGAAAAATAACGGGCTTGTCCTAAATTTTCAACAAGCTCGTCCACTGGGGCATGGGATACGCGTCAAACTTGGATACTTCGCTTAACTTGCGAAAGTCGTTGCAGAACCGCAACGTCCCATCCGGCTTGAGTATTAGGACTATGGGACTGGCCCACTCACTTTTCGACTCCTCAATGACATCGAGCTTCAACATTAACTGCACTTCCTCCGCGATGGCCCGCCGCCGAGCCTCGGGTACCCGGTATGGTTTTAACCGACCTTGGCCTGAGGCTCAGTGACGATGTCATGTCGGATGAGAGACGTGCGGCCAGGAGGTCCGAGAACACATCCGTGTTCCGACTGAGGAACTCCCTGACTTCCTGAACTTGTTTGGAAGACAGGCTGTCTGCAATTTTTACCGTGGTTACGGCTTCACAGGCCTCGAACTGTGGGGCTGGACCCTTTTCACCTAGAAGCCCTGGCCGGGGCGGTGGCCGTCGGCCGCGTCCCTATCTTTCCACGGCTTAAGTAAATTCACGTGGTACACCTGCTCCGGCTTGCGCCGCCCTGGCTGGTGTACCTTGTAATTCACTTCCCTACCTTCTCGATCACCTCATAGGGGCCCTGCCACCTAGCTAGGAATTTGCTGTCAAGGGTGGGTACCAGAACCAAAACCCGATCTCCCGGATTGAAGTCCCGTACCCGAGCCTGACGGTTGTACACCCTACTCTGGGCTTGTTGCGCTGCCTCCATATGCTCCCGGACCAAGGGCAACACCCTTTCCATCCGTTCCTGCATCTGGGCGACATACTCAATGACACTTTTGTGGGGGACAGGCTGTTGTTCCCATGCTTCCTTGGCGATATCCAACAGGCCCCGAGGGTGTCTGCCATAAAGCAGTTCGAAGGGCGAGAACCCAGTAGAGGCCTGGGGTACCTCTCGCACTGCGAACATGAGATAGGGCAGAAGCAGGTCCCAGTCCTTCCCATCTCTAGACACCACCCATTTTTAACATATTTTTTAGAGTTTGGTTAAACCACTCAACAAGACCGTCTATTTGCGGATGGTAAACGGACGTCCGTAACTGCTTTATACGCAACAATTTACACAGTTCCTTCATTACTTTGGACATAAAAGGGGTCCCTTGGTCTGTCAGAACCTCTTTTGGCAGGCCCACACGGGAAAACATCTCCATTAACTCTTTGGCAATGAGCTTAGCTGAGGTATGTCGCAGAGGCACCGCCTCCGGATACCGAGTGGCATAGTCGAGAACTACCAGAATGTGTTGGTGGCCCCTGGCAGACTTTGGTACAGGCCCAATTAAGTCCATAGCAATTCGCTCAAACGGTACTTCAATAATTGGCAGAGGTACCAGAGGACTACGGAAATGTGGCTGGGGCTAGTTACCTGACAGGTTGGACAGGACTTACAATAATTTTCTACTTCCTTGAACACACTGGGCCAATAAAACCGCTGCAGTATGCGGTCCTGGGTTTTCTGCCACCCCAGGTGTCCCCAAGAACATGCTGGTGGGCAAGCTCCATGACAAGCTTGCGATACGCTGTGGGCACCACTCAACTGTTCAACAGGTTCACCTCGGATTTGGTTCACCCGATACAACATATCCTGCAGAACAATAAATCGTGGGAACATTAATTCAGCCCCTGGTTTCTGGGGTTTACCATCAATTTCCAGCACATTCTCCCAGGCCCTGGTTAGGGTTTGGTCCCGTGTTGTGCGGTCCCAAAATTTTCCCCGGAGACATTGAGGTCTGCCAACTCAGGTCCCGGTGGCAAGTCCTCCGTGTCTCCCACCATTACACTCAGTGGGGTTGTCTCCCCACTACCGCTGCAGCAGTGGTCACCCCTACCGCTGGCCCTTCAGACTCGGGCTCCCAGGGTTCTGGCCTTCCAGGGGTATCAGGCCACTCTGCTAGGGTTACCCCTGTCTCAGGGCTATTAGTCACTTTCATCTCAGGCCACAGTGACGGAAAACCACGGAAGTCTCTCCCAATTATTAGTTCATAGGGCAGCTTTGTGGAGATCGCCACTTCACAAGTCCAGGTGCCGACCGCCGTGGACAGAGACATTACAGCAGTGGGATAGTCCTTTAAGTCTCCGTGTATGCACACCACACCCACTGTCCGGCCCGTATACTGGGTGGGCTGTACCAGGGCAGCACTTACCAGGGTTACCAGGCTCCCTGAGTCCAACAGCACCACTGCCAGGTTATCCCCGACTTGCACCTGGCACAGATGACGATTGTCTACGGTCCCGTGGATGCCGGTCGCACACAGTCTCCGGGCATACATGGAAGCCCGGTACCCATAATTAGTGTCCATGGGTTCCCCCCACTGTGGACAGTTGGCCCTTATGTGTCCAGGCTCCCGACACTGCCAGCAGACCACTGGGGACGGATCTGCAAGAGGTACATCCCGGGCGGGTTTGGCCGGCCGCCGGGACTGGGGTGGAGATTTCCGGGTTTGACTGGCCCCCTCCCAAAGAACCCCCTGCAGGTTTCTGGTGGCCTCATATCGCTCCACCAGGTCGACCATCTCAAGGGCATTGGTGGGGGATACCTGGCCGCTCCAGTGTTGAAGGGGTAAGGCAAGGCCCTCCAAAACATGTCAGCCAGCAGCCGGTCCAGCATAGCAGTCGGACTTAGAACCTCAGGCTGCAGCCATTTTTGCAACCAGTGCAGCAACTCATAGTACTGCGGCCTGGCGGGTTCAGCCACTTTGAAGTCCCACTGGTGGACCCGCTGAGCCCGGACCAACACGTTTACCCCCAGTCTGGCCAGGATCTCCCCCTTCACCGTGGAATAGTCAGCAGCCTGGTCGTCTGCCAAATCAAAAAAAACTTGCTGGGGTCCGGATGCCAGGAACGGAGCAACCACCTCGGCCCACTGGTCACGGGGTAACTTTTCCCTCACGGCGACCTTCTCAAAAACCGCCAGGTACGCCTCAACGTCGTCTCGCGGGGGTCATTTTTGGGATCGCCGCACGGACCGCTTTCCGGGCATCATGGACGTGGTGGGACGCTCCTGCCGCCTGTAACGCCATCACATGTTGTAGCATTAGTTGGTTGGTCTCCCGCTGCTGCACGTTAGCCTCTATGAGAGCCTTCACAGCAGCCTCCATGTTGCCAGAAACTCCTGCTTGCAGCTTTGCTGGCTTAATATATTCCATGCACTTTAGAAAAACAAAACTCGGCGTTCACGCCAGCCTCACTGCGCATGCCCGCATCCGACACCAAATGTGGGGAGTCGCTCTGGTAGACAGCGGTGCGGGTGCAGTTTAGAGGCAAAACAAGTAGTCCAGATTGTGCAACAAACAGTGTTTTATTCACACTTGCACACCATAAATGAAAAACAGTCTCTTTGGTGACAGTTCACACACAACGGAAATAACGTGGCAAAAACAAAAACAGGCCAACACAGGTTCAGTCACCTGGGAGGTGTAGGTGCAGGTTCGCACCACGCTGTCGGCCCAGCCGCAGGAGAATCCAGCTTCAGGTAGCCAGGAACAAAACACCTCCTTGCTGAGCTCTTTCCTCCAGGACAGAGAACTCCTCAGCCCTGTTAGCAGCTCCAGGATAATCACAGCCTCCAGCTGCTGAGCTGGCTGAGCTTTTAAACCCAGCCCAAAACCAGGACTGGGTCGTGGGGAGCAGCCACCCACCCTACACTTTAGCTGCTCCCGGTAAGAGCCGGCCCGGATCGGCTTTGCAGCCATGCTATTTAAACTCTGTCAGTAGCACTAGCTGCTGCTGACATCAACAAAAACGGGCTCTTACCTCACCGAGGCTATGAACCTCGGTGACACATACCTGCCATCCACGACGGCACCCTGCACCTTACCACAATATATATATATATATATATATATATATATATATATATATATATTTTGTAATGAAATACGCCACTAAATGCTTTCAACACATATAGCTGCAGAAGTGAACTCTAAATATATTTTTCTTTTTCCACAGCTATAGTAACATAGTATATAAGACTGAAAAAAGATATTTTTCCATCCAGTTCGGCCTGTTTCCTACAAGTTGATCCAAAGGAAGGCAAAAAACCCCTGTGAGGCCGAAGCCAATTTTCCCTACTTAAGGGGAAAAAATTCCTTCCCGAATCCAATCAGGCAATCAGAATAACTCCCTGGATCAACGACCCCTCTCTAGTAGCTGTAGCTTGTAATATTATTACACTCCAGAAATACATCCAGGCCCCTCTTGAATTCCTTTATTGTTCTCACCGTCACCATCTCCTCAGGCAGAGAGTTCCGTAGTCTCACTGCTCTTACCGTAAAGAATCCTTTTCTATATTTGTGTACAAACCTTCTTTCTTCCAGACGCAGAGGATGTCCCCTCGTCACAGTCACAGTACTGGGGATAAATAAATGATGGGAGAGATCTTTTTACTGACCCCTAATATATTTATACATAGATATTAGATCTCCCCTCATGCGTCTTTTTTCTAAGGTGAATAACCCTCATTTTGATAACCTTTCAGGGTACTGTAGTTGCCCCATTCCAGTTATTACTTTATTTGGCCTCACCTAAACCTTCTCCAGCTCTGCTATGTCTGCCTTGTTCACAGGACCCCAGAACTGTGCACAGTACTCCATGTGTGATCTGACTAGAGATTTGTCTAGAGATTTGCCACTAAAGGCTTTTCAACATAGCACTTGCACCCCAAGAACAAATTGTTGGAATGACAGAGCTGTCTAATGGCTATTTTGATCCCCAAATTATCTTTCCCTGCACTTGTAAATCACTTTCCTATCAATGTCCCTAGCGCCTTCTGATGTCTCTCCCTGCACTAAGATGCTGTGAAATGATTTCTCCCTATCCTTTCCCTGCACTTATTAATAGTTTTTTCAGTTTTTTTTCCCAATCCGGTTTTTCCAATTGCTGTCCCTTGTGCCTTCTCATATCTGTCCCTGCACTTAGGACACTTGAAAATGTATGATTCTAAGATGGTCGCCATATTTATAGGGCTGTGACCTCACAGGGCTGGCTGCTGATTGGCTGCATGCATGCATGTCAATCTGGGTGATCCTGTCTTCCCAAAGTTCCTTGCCCCATGTCCTCAGTCCTCACACGTGTGGACACCACTTTAGTAAAAATTTTGATTCCCTCCCACGAAGCACGAGGAAAATCGCATTAGCAGCAAATCAAATTCAGCTTCTATTCGCTCATCTCTAACCAGGATCATTCTGAAAAAATTGCCTAACCTCTACAATCTCAGGTTGTAGCTATAGAGAACCTCATCATAAATGTCTATTTTTCAGCCTCTGGCATTATGTGCAAAGTAAATATTGGTGTCACGACTGCGACTGATCCAGACAGGTCTGGGAGGAGAAGGTCGCAGCGACTTGCTACTCGCGATAGCTTGTGAGTTTGCTCCGTGGTTCAGGGTATGTCATCCGGGTTTTGCCTTGTGAACCATTTTGATCTGACTGGGAGTTTGTAGGCATTCTTCTCAGGTGAGTGCAGTCAGACCACTCCCAGCTACTATATTAGTTTCAGTTTCACTTGCAGTCATTGCAGATATAGTCCTTACTTCCAGTGCTATTCTGACTATTGAAGGAGATCGTTTGACGGTATTGCTGTGGAGCTCTTGTCTGGCGTGGACTGTCGTTATTGGGATCATCTTCTCTGCTCGTGACTGGATAAGTCTATCTCTGCTGGAGATTGTTTGTTTGTTGCTGTCTTCCCCTGTTGTTCTCCTAGACATGAGTGATGGTGACTAGTGCTCCCATCTGCCTTTCCCCAGTTTAGTCTTCTTAGGGTGACTCAGGGTTTAGACATCCTGCTCGCCGCACGTCTAGGGTATCAGGGCAGACAGGTGCCAGCTTAGGGTTTGTCAGGGGTGGCCGTTCTATTTCCCATCCGTAGATAAGGGTCCCCCTTCCCCTCCGTCTGGTGCGACACGACTGCTGCTGGGATAGCGGTCGTGACAATTGGTTCTCGATTGGATTGCTCCTTTTTGGGTAGCCGCATATTATTATAATGGGAATGCCATGGTGCAATTCGGTTCGCTATACACGAAGATACATATTTACATAGGACCTATTAATTGGTGTATATCAGCATACATGTGTCTGGAAGCAGTCCCTTTGCCAACAGTTCTCTAGTTTGGCTGGCAACAATGGCAGTTCCCCAAAAATTGTTTCTCACTATGATGTGTTTGCATGTTGGGTTCAGCTTAGTTGTCTCCTGACAGGATTGGTTTTAATACTACTGGTTGTAACATGACCATACCCAAGTAGCCATAAGTAACAAATTAGTGATTTGATTGGAATCTTCCTTTAAAAAGTTATGCTGTACTTGTTCCCAGACAATGGTTCCAAGCTACAAATTGAGGGCTAACTAACCAAAAAAATCTACTATAAATGCAAACAATAGGCACACTTAAAGTAACGATTCAGGCAAAAGCTGTTTTCAACCAATAGTGCCCTTTGTGGTGACTGTAATGACTGGGGAAGAGGTACTTTGAAGACTGGACGTTGGGGACATTTACCCCTATTTACCCCATTCAAATTCATCACTTTAAAGGGTTAACTTGCATTGATTTATACTGTATAATACTATGTAACTGCATGTTGTATGTTTTTTGTGCTATATACCCTGTTCAATTACAATATGGAAAGTGTTAATGAATAATGAGAAGCTAATAATTTTCCACAGTTACAATGAGGATTAAAGGGCTTCTGTCACCCCCACTGATGTAATTTTCACTAGCTGACATTAGCTACTTGCTAATGTCAGCTGAGTTCAAACATATGTTTCCTAACTTTTTTCCTGTTTTCTATCTTCTAAAAAACTTACTTTTGTGATATGCAAATTATCTTCGCTACCAGCAAGTTGGGCGGGTACTTGCTGGTAGCCGCCGCATCTTCATGCCCTGGGAACACCCCCTCTTCTTTTGATAGACAGGGCCAGCTCGCTCTCCTCCTCCCGCTGGCCCTGTCTGCAGCTGCAATCCCGCTCCTGCGCCGTATCGGTCTTTAGTCGGCGCAGGCGCTCTGAATGAAGGATGCTCGCTTAGGCGCTCCGTCCTCAGTGCGCCTGCGCCGATGACGTCAGCGCTACACCCGGAAGAGAAGACGCCGGCATCCCTGGTAAGGAGCAGGCGATGCCGGCGTCTTTTCTTCCGGGTGTAAAAACTAGACAGACTGACCTTTTGAATATCAAGCTATGTTTTTATGTTTGAAGGCTTTTTTTTTTGTCTGGAAAAGCTGCTTTGTCATTCCCATTAGGTATTTTTGAAGTTCTAATGTAAGTCTATGACAGACAATTCTAGATTTGTATTTGTTTGGGTTGTGGTTCTCCAATCCCACCTTCCAATTGAAAGTTCTAGTTCAGCCAGAAACCATATATAAGAAGAACTGTCAGAGCCCCTAGTGTTCTGCAGTTAGAGATCAGTGTTTAGAAGAATAGACTCTGCAAGAATACTTGAGTGACCAGAAAAAGATGCTGAGACAGGGATACTCAACCACAGACCTTGGATCACCAGCCTTTGACCAGGACACCAGCCATCTAGGTAAAAGGACAGCTAGCTCAGGCCATTCCTCAGCAACAACCCTTCTTCTACCAGGGAGGAGACTGGATATGCCAGTAGAGATGTCCTGAACTATTCGCCGGCGAACAGTTTCCGGCGAACATCACATGTTCGTGTTTGCCGTGGCGGGCGAACATATGCGATGTTCGACTCGCCTCCTATGCTTTATCATAGAGCAAACTTTGACCCTGTACCATACAGTCAGCAGACACATTCCAGCCAATCAGCATACCCTCCTTCCCAGACCCACCCACCTCCTATCAAAAAGCAAGGACAGCATCCATCTTAGATTCATTCTGAAGCTGCAGTGTTAGTTAGAGCAGTGAGAGAGTGTTGATGCTGCTGAATTAATAGGGACAGCGTTAGCTAGGCCAGTGTTCTGTGTCCACTCCAGTCCTCAAAGACTCATCGGCCTCTTTCACACGAGCGTGTCCAGATTAGGCCCCATTCACATGTCCGTAGTGTGTTGCGGATCCACAAATTGTGGATCCGCAAAACACCATGCCGGCACTCCCCATAGAGATGCCTCATCTTGTCCGCAGGCTGCGGCTCAGCAAATGCGGAAGCAGAGAGCACATAGTGTGCTCTCCGCATCACGTCCGGCCCCATTCGCAATGAATTTGCGGAATGGATGTGGACAAAAATTGCAGATGTGTGAATGGGGCCTTAGGTCCAGATGCATTGTGGATGCGTTCAGTCAAAACTGTGCGATTTCACAGACAAAGCCATTCAGTTTTGCCTGCCATCACGTTCAGTTGTTCAGTTTTTTCCGCGCTGGTGCAATGCGTTTTAATGCGTTTTTCATGCGCATGATAAAAAACTTAAGGTTTACAAACAACATCTCCTAGCAACCATCAGTGAAAAACGCAATGCACCCGCACTTGCTTGCGGATGCATGGCATTTTTCACGCAGCCCCATTCATTTCTATAGGACTAGGGCTGCATGAAAAACGCAGAATATAGAACATGCTGCGATTTTCTCGCAACCCACAAGTGATGCGTGAAAAAACAACGCTCATGTACACAGACCCATTGAAATGAATGGGTCAGAATTAAGTGCGGATGCTATGCGTTCACGTCATGCATTGCACCCGCACAGAAAACTCGTTCTTGTGAAAGGGGCCATTTGCTGTAAGGACAGCATCCTGACAGCACCCCAAAAAGCCTTTTTTAGGGCTGGTACATCAGTCTGCTTATATATATATATATATATATATATATATATTGCAGTTGTCTGCCTGTGTGTGAGAGGCCGCAGGCCCACAGACTGTACTGTGTGCACACCACTCTTTTAGGGTGGCACTGAACCTTGCCGTTAAAAAAAAGTAATTTAATTTTTACCCTTTAATATAATTGCAGTTGCCTGCCAGTGTGTGTCAGGCCCACAGACTGTACTGTGCCCACTGCCCACCACTCATATAGGGTGTCACAGTACATTGCATAGCGCACGTGCAGTGACCTAAAATTCAAACTAAGCAGACCGAGCATGGGTCTTTTTCCATCTCCCGGTTCCAAAAATCAATTCCCCTGATCAAGGACAAAACAGATATTAAGCTGATAGGAATAGAACTTAGTTAACACTAGTTGCATTGGTGGCAAATTCCATTGCAAGTGCCCAAAATTAGAAGGAAGTGGACAGAGCAAGCTTTTTTCTCTATCTCCCCATGCAAGGATTCAATTCAATACTCGTCCCCTGATAGGGGACTTAACAAAGATTAAAATGGTAAGAATAGTAGTTCACACTATTTGTATTGGTGGCACAGTACATTGCGCGGCGCACGCGCAGTGTCCCAAATTGGAAGGAAGAGGACTGACCAACCATATTTTTCCATCTCCCAGTTCCTAAAATCTATTCCATACACCTGCCCCTGATAGGGGACAAAACAGAGATTAAACTGGTAAGAACAGATTTTTTTAATTTAAAAAAAGAGGACAGCCTCTGTGCAGCTGGGTATTTTTTGGCCACGTTACTAAACGCTTGTGCTCAATGGCTGTAGGCTCATGCGTCCTTTTGCGGAGAGGTTAAAAATAATTTAAAAAACTCACCTCATCCACTTGATCACGTAGCAGGTATCCTCTTCTTTCTTCTTTCTGCAGGACCTGCAAAAACGACCTGCGATGACGTCACCACACTCAACACGTGGTGAGCGCGGTGACATCATCGCAGGTCCTGCTGAATGAAGATAGAAGGACCTGCGGTGATGTCATCGCAGGTCCTTTTGCAGGTCCTGCAGAAAGATGAAAGAAGAGGATACCGGCTGCGCAATCAAGTGGATGAGGGGAGTTTTTTCTATTATTTTTAACCCCTTAATGGCCATTTTATTTAGCATTCTGTTTTAAGAATGCTATTATTTTCCATTATAACCATGTTATAATGGAAAATAATAAAGTGAAGTTCGGGTCCACATTGACTTTAATGGGGTTCAGTTTCAGGGTCAAGTTCGGGTCCCGAACCCGAACTTTCACCTGAAGTTCCACTGGACCAGCCGAACCCAAACTTCCATGGGTTCTCTCATCCCTAATACTAATTTTTCTGCATATCAGTAAAGTCCATGTAGTGGAGACCTTGGGATTAGGGTGGTCACCTCTTCTGCAGGCACACTTAGATTTTCAACATTTGCTTAAGTATAGAATAAAAACTCTAGATTTATCACAGTAAATTTGCTAAATAAAAACAAGATGTTCTCCTTGAGATATCTCTATCCTTTAATAGCAAGCTGTCAATAGGCAACTGTAACGTATACTTTATTCACTTTGGTTATGTTGGGTGCTTTTCAACTTTGCGTTCTGGGCTGCGAGTCCGTGACAGCTTCATTTGTCGAATCAGCGTAAGACTCAATAGTTCTAATTTGAAGTATATTAAACTGTCATCCTGATGCTGAAATTCATCACAAACTGAACTGTTGAGATGCAAAATCTTGATAGTTGTTCATAATTGCAAATATTGACTTAAGCAAACCTACTTGTTACGCCAATCAGCCAAGATTTCATCTTCTTCAAAGAAATGTGTTATATAGAATAACAGTAAGTTTTCTTGAAGTATATGCAAATGACATTTGTATAATTGCAGCTTCCCCGTGGAGAGGTGCGTGGGGAAGAGAGGACAGGAGTGGTAGCAGTTTGAGGATGGTTGTGCTACTCACAGTGATGGCTGTAGTACTCCCAAGGTCTCAAGGTCATGCAGTGAAGAGGGGGTGCATCTATTCCCCCTGAGCACACTCTGATTGCAGCCTCCTACTGGATGGAAGGTGAGGTGCCCTTGATGTTGTGAACAGTGAGGTGCAGGGAGAAGAGATTAAGAATCAACAGGGTTTTGGAAAATAGTAGAAGTCTTTACTAAATTGAATATTGCATGTATATTCCAAGTGCAAATGGAGGCAAAATGATGTTCTAAGTTCTGATGTTCTAAGGGTCTGTGTTGAATCAGGAGAGTTTTTTCCAGGTACCCTTTGGAGGCAGTTTCTCACATAGCACTTTTCTACATTCCAAAAAGGATGTAGACCTTAAGACAGAAACCCAATCTGTCACACTGGAGCCGGAAGGCTATTTTTTCCCAGCCAAGGGCTCTGAATACCAGAAGCCATAAACATGGCTACTTCCACCCTCCTTTTTGGCTTCTTAACCTTCTCAAGTTATTTTCTACTCTCAGTCTCATGGGTTCCCTGGAGTCTTCCCTGGAAGACAGCCTGGAGACTATTGTCAATGACCTGGTATAAAACATGTGATTCAGCCAGACATTATCTACAATTCACATACAGTAACATAATATGCAACATATAAGACCCTATCATGAGAAGTGGCCTAGTGGGTCACTTCATGATCACCAGATTCTGATATCAAAATGTGTATCATAATATGCAGCGGCTGTTAATACCCTGGAAGAAGTTACTATTTAACAGAGGGAACAGGGAGGAGGTATTTATGGAGTTAGAGTTGAGCTGGCACTTGGAGGAGCATTCACACCTTGAGCAATACTGACTGTCCTTGGGGGTTGTGGCCGACACAAGGTTAGCCAATCGATTAACACTGGGGGTTACCTAGAGGAGCACACTTTGGGTGTTACTTAGGGCACACAAGGTTTGGCACTTGTTTTTTTATTTTTATTTTACAATGACTCTGAATGACAATTGATTCTCTAAAGTCAATGAATATGAAGGTTTTCTTCTCCTGGTCCTATCTATGTATGCAACAGAAGAACACAGACATTAATAAAATAAAGTCTTTACTAGAATTCCCATACTGAGAACAGACATGCCTGAAGGAATGCAAGTCAGTTCATGGGTGATGTAGCAGAATGAGAAAGTAGATCCTTCTTTTACTAAGCAACTACTTATTTTTGACATACAGTATTAGCTGCAGAAAATAAGTAAAGTAGAAACATCTTTTTTAAATGTGCACAGTTCACAGATTTTCACTAGCATTACGGAAATTGCACACTTAAATGGGTTTTTCAGGGAGATACCTATTTAACCCCTCCAGTACCCTATCATATTTCACCTTACAGAGCAGGCCGTTTTTTTTAAATTTGACATTTGTCAATTTATGTGGTAAAAACTTTGGTGCACTTTTACTTATCCAAGCCATTCTGAGACTGTTTTGTCGTGACACTTTGTACTTCATGATAGTGGTAAATTCGAGTCAATAAAAATTTTACAAAAATGTGGACAAAATCTGCAATTTTCCAAATTTCTTTTTCTCTGTTTTTAAAACAGATAGTGATATCTCATAAAATAGTTATTACTTTACAGTACATTTCCCAAATGTCTACTTCATATTTGCATAATTTAATTTTAAGTTAAGCAATTTTTAGGAAAATTTCCAAAACCCAGCCAAACAAAACTGAATATCTATTACCCTAATTCTGCAGTTTATAGAAAATTACCATATGTGGTCATAAACCCCTCATATACCGCTGTCAGCGCTGACCGTGGCATATGGGAGGTTTGCACTCCCTCTCCTTAGCCATCGGGTCTCTGCGATGCGATGATGGAGACCTGATAATTGCCATGGCAGTCCTGATGCCTTACACAGGCCTGAGGGCTGTGTCTCCTAGGCAATTGTCAGGGTCTTACTTTTAAAGAAGCTGACAGTTCAATTCCGCACAATACAGAATCTATTTATACTGATTTGAAACAGGGATCAAACCCTGAAAAGGTGAAGTCCCACAGTGGGACAAATATAAAAAGTAAAAAAAAGTGAAAAAAATGTTTTTTATAATTAAAAAATTGAAAGTTTCAAGTAAAAAAAGTGTCCTTTTCCCAAAATAAAGTAAAAAAAAAAATATTTTTTGAAATAGGGAAAAAAAGAAAAGTAGACATATTAGCTATTGCTGCATCTGTATCGACTGCCTTTATAAAAATATCACATGACCTAACCCCTCAGGTGGACACCGTCAAAAAAAGAAATTAAAAACTGTGCTAAAAAAATGTTTTTGTCACCTTATATCACTAGTACAACACCAAGCAATCAAAAAGGCATATGCCTCCCAAAATAGTACCAATCTAACGGACAACTCATTCTGCAAAAAATGAGCCCCTACCTAAGACAATTGCCCAAAAAATAAAAAAAAACTATGTCTCAGACTATGGATACGCTAAAACTATTGTTTCAAAAATGATATTATTTTGTAAAACTTAAATAAATAAATAAATAAATAAATAAAAGAAAGTATGGATATTAGGTATTGCCATGTCCGTAACAACCTGCTCTATACAAATATCACATGACCTAACCCCTCAGGTGAACACCGTCAATAAAAATATATTAAAAATGGCGTAAAAAAGTTTTTGCCACCTTACATCACAAAAAGTGTAATAGCAAGCAATCAACAAGTCATATGCACCCCAAAATCATACCAATCAAACCATAATCTCATCCCGCAAAAAATTAGACCCTACCTAAGACAATCTCAAAACTATGGCTCTCAGAATATGGAGACACTAAAACATGATTTTTTTTTTATTTAGAAAATGCTGTTATTGTGTAAAACTTAAATAAATAAAAAAGTATATATATTAGGTATCTCCTTGTCCATAAGAACCTGCTGTATAAAAATATCACATGACCTAACCTCTCAGATGAACACCGTAAAAAATTAAATGAAAAGTGTGCAAAAAAAGAAATTTTTTGTCATCTTACATAAAAAGGTGTAATACCAAGCGATCAAAGAGTCATACGCACCTTAATAGTACCAATCAAACCGTCATCTCATACAGAAAAAAAATTAGCCCCTACATAAGACCATTGCCCAAAAAATAAAAAAAATAATGTCTTTCAGTATATGGAGACACTAAAAAATCATTATTTTCAAAAATGCTTTATTATGTAAAAATAAAACAAACAACAAAAAATGTGGTATTGTAACAACCTGCTCTATAAAATAGCACATGATCTAACCTGTCAGATAAACATTGTAAATAACAAAAAATAAAAACAATGCCAAAACAGCTTTTTTTTGTTACCTTGCCTCACAAAAAGCGTAATATAGAACAACCAAAAATCATATGTACCCTAAAATAGTACCAACAAAACTGCCAACTTATCCCGTAGTTTCCAAAATGTTTTTGTTTTTTTTGGAGTTTCTACTCTAGGGTGCATCAAGGGGTCTTTAAATGTGATATGTCAACTTAAAATCATCCCAGCAAAATCTGCCCTCCAAAAACCATTTGGTGTTCCTTTCCTTCTGCGCAATTCCGTGTGCCTATACAGCAGTTTACAACCCCATATGGGGTGTTTCTGTAAACTACAGAATCAGGGCAATAAATATTGAGTTTTGTTTGGCTGTTAACCCTTGCTTTGTTACTGAAAAAATTGATTGAAATGGAAAATCTGCCAAAAAAGTGAAATTCTGAAATGTAATCCTCATTTTCCTTTAATTCTTGTGGAACACCTAAAGGGTTAACAAAGTTTGTAAAATCAGTTTTTAATACCTTGAGGGACCCTCCCTGATCTTCAAAACACGGACACCGGCAATGTGCTTTCCGCATTTTTGCAGATCCGCACATTGCCAGAACTATATAGAAAATGCCTTTTCTTGTCCGCAATTGCGAACAACTGAGAATAACTGAGACATGGCTGGATGATAGCTATGACTGGGCAGTTAATATAAAAGGTTACAATCTGTTTAGAAAGGATCGTCAAAGCCAGAAAGGTGGAGGGGTCTGCCTCTATGTGAAGTCCTGTCTAAATCCCGTAATTCAAGAATACATCTCTGAGGGACATTAACATGTGGAGTCACTGTGGGTAGAAATACATGGAGCAAAAAACAATAATAAATTGCTAATAGGAGTGTATTATAAACCACCTAATATACCAGAGTCCACAGAAAATCTATTGCTAAACGAGATAGACGAGGCGGCAAATCATAATGAAGTCGTTATAAAGGAGGACTTCAACTACCCAGATATAGACTGGGAAATCTGTACATCCCAAAAAGGAAACAGGTTCTTGGCAATAGCCAAAGACAATTACCTTTCCCAACTGGTTCAGGACCCCATAGAGGGACGGCCATACTGGACTTAGTATTAACCAATAGACCTGATAGAACGACAGATGTGCAGGTCGGGGGACACCTAGGAAATAGTGACCATAAAGTAATAACCTTCCAATTATCCTTCAAATGAGAGTTTCTAAAGGGAGGAACAAAAATACCAAACTTCAAAAAAGCAAAATTTTGCCAACTAAGCGAGGCCATAGGCCTAACTAACTGGGACAAAGTCCTCAAAAATAAAAATACAACCATAAAATGGGAGATTTTTAAAAGCATTGTAACATCTAATTGTGAGAGGTACATACCTTATAGGAATAAAAGGCTAAGGAACAATAAGAAACCAATGTGGATAAATGGAACCGTAAAGAAAGCAATAAATGACAAAAAGTAAGCATATAAATCACTAAAACAGGAGGGGAGCCAGGAAGCACTGATAAACTATAAGGAAAAAATAGAATATGTAAAAAACTAATAAAATTTGCCAAACTAGAGACCGAGAGATTAATTGCCAAAGAGAGTAAAACTAACCCTAAAATGTTCTTCAATTCTATAAATAGTAAAAAAATTAAATCTGAAGGAGTCGGCCATCTACATAGCAATGAGGGGGATGTTGCAGAGAGCGACGAGGATAAAGCAAAACTATTAAATATTTTTTTCTCCACTATATTCACTGAGGAAAATAAACTGTCAGATGAAATGCAGAATGTAACAGTAAATTCCCCATTAAAAGTGCCCTGTCTGACCCAGGAAGAAGTACAACAGCGACCTAAAAAGATTAAAGTAGACAAATTTCCAGGACCAGATGGCATACACCCCCATATCCTAAGGGAATTAAGTGATGTCATAGCCAGACCTTTATTTCTAAAATTTATGGACTCTATACTGACAGGGAATGTTCCACAGGATTGGTGCATAGCAAATGTGGTGCCAATATTCAAAAAGGGTCCAAAAACAGAGCCTGGAAATTATAGGCCGGTAAGTTTAACATCTATTGTTGGTAAACTGTTTGAAGGGTTTCTAAGAGATGCTATTTTGGAGTATCTCAATGAAAATATGCAAATAAAGCCATATCAGCATGGCTTCATGACTCATGAGGGATCGGTCATGCCAAACAAATTTAATCAGTTTCTATGAGGAGGTAAGTTCTAGACTTGACAGCGGCGAATCAATGGATGTCATATATCTGGACTTCTCCAAAGCATTTGACACTGTACCTCATAAAAGGTTAGTATATAAAATGAGGATGCTCGGACTGGGAGAAAATGTCTGTATGTGTGTAAGTAACTGGCTGAGTGACAGAAAACAGAGGGTGGTTATTAACGGTAAATACTCAGATTGGGTCACTGTCACTAGTGGGGTACCTCAGGGGTCAGTATTGGGCCCTATTCTCTTCAATATATTTAATAATGATCTTGTAGAAGGCCTGCATAGTAAACTATCTATTTTTGCAGATGACACTAAACTGTGCAAAGTAATTAACACTGAAGAGGACAGTTTTCTGCTACAGGGGGATCTGGATAGATTGGAGGCTTGGACAAAGAAATTGCAGATGAGGTTTAACACTGACAAATGTAAAGTTATGCACATGGGAAGAAATAATGCAAGTCACCCGTACATATTGCATAGTAAAACACTCGGTAACACTGACACGGAAAAGGATCTAGGAATTTTAATAAACAGCAAATTAAGCTGCAAAAACCAGTGTCAGGCAGCTACTGGAAAGGCCAATGAGATAATGGGTTGCATCAAAAGGGGCATAGATGCCCGTGATGAGAACATAGTCCTACCACTTTACAAATCACTAGTCAGACCACACATGGAGTACTGTGTACAGTTCTGGGCTCCTGTGAACAAGGCAGACATAGCAGAGCTGGAGAGGGTTCAGAGGAGGGCAACTAAAGTAATAACTGGAATGAGGGATCTACAGTACCCTGAAAGGTTATCAAAATTAGGGTTATTTACTTTAGAAAAAAAAACAAAAAGACGACTGAGGGGAGATCTAATAACTATGTATAAATATATAAGGGGTCAGTACAGAGATCTGTCCCATCATCTATTTATCACCAGGACTGTGACTGTGACGAGGGGGCATCCTCTGCGTCTGGAGGAAAGAAGGTTTGTACACAAACATAGAAGAGGATTCTTCACTGTAAGAGCAGTGAGACTATGGAACTCTCTGCCTGAGGAGGTGGTGATGGTGAGTATAATAAAGGAATTCAAGAGGGGACTGGATGTATTTCTGGAGTGTAATAATATTACAGGCTATAGCTACTAGAGAGGGGTCGTTTATCCAGGGAGTTATTCTGATTGCCTGATTGAAGTCGGGAAGGAATTTTTTTACCCTTAAGTGGGGAATATTGGCTTCTGCCTCACAGGGTATTTTTGCCTTCCTCTGGATCAACTTGTAGGAAACAGGCCAAACTGGATGGACAAATGTCTTCTTTCGGTCTTATATACTATGTTACTATGTTACCCCACAAATGACCCCATTTCGGAAAGTAGACACCCCAAGGTATTCACTGAGGGGCATAGTGAGTCTGTGGGAGATTTTATTTATTTTTTGCCAGAAGTTAGCAGAAATGGAAACTTTATTATTATTTTTTTCCTCAGAAAGTGTCATTTTCCACTAACTTGTGAAAAAAAATGAAATGATACATGAAATTTGGAAATTCACTTTTTTGCACCATAGTTTGTAAATGCCATAACTTTTAACCAAACCAATAAATATACACTTATTGCATTTTTTTTATCAAAGACATGTAGATCAATAAATTTATAAAAAAAATCATATAGAAATGTCATTTTTTTAAAAAAATTACAACAGAAAGCGAAAAATGTCATTTTTTTGCAAAAATGTCATTAAATTTTTCTTAATAGCAAAAAAATTTAAAATGTCAGCAACAATGACATACCACCAAATGAAAGCTCTATTAGTGAGAAGAAAAGGAGGTAAAATTGATTTGGGTGCTAAGTTGTATGACGGAGCAATAAACTGTGAAAGTAGTGTAGTGCAGAATTGTAAAAAGTGTTCTGGTCATTAAGGGTGTTTAAGCTAGGGGGGCTGAGGCGGTTAAAAAGTGGGTATTGGAAATTTTCTGAAAAATAAAATGGCATTCACAAAATATGAAGTAGACATATGTGGAATGTAAAGTAGTAATTAATTTTGGAGTTATTACTATCTGTTATAAAATTAGAGAAATTGAAAATTGCAAATTTGCTAATTTTTCCAAATTCTTAGTAAATATTTTATTTTTTTAATTAAAAAATTGAATATTTTGACTCAATTTTACCACTGTCATGAAGTACAATATGTGGCGAGAAAACAATCTCAGAATGGCCTGGATAAGTAAAAGTGTTTTAAAGTAAAAATCCAACACAGCTCTACCAGAGCTCAAAACCACAAAAGATTTGATCGTGAAACCCTCAGACAAGGGAGAAATATTGTCCTGATGGACAAAGAAATGTATGAGGACATGGTTATGAGGCTCCTTAAGGATACAAAGACCTATACAGTACTTGATGGGAATCCCACGTACCAATTTCAGGTGGAACTAAAAAACATCCTTTCCACGGCAGTAGATGATAGGTTAATATCCAAAAAGGAATTTAAATTCCTATACAAGACAAAACCAACAGTTGCCACTATTTATGCTATCCCCAAGGTACATAAGCAGAGAAGCCCTATTCCAGGGAGACCACTAATTTCAGGAAACAATAGCCTGACTGAGAATATAAGTGAATACATAGACGAGTTTATCTCACCTTTTGTGTCATCTTTGCCCTCCTACATTAGGGATACTAAGGATACGGTCACCAGGCTTCAAGAAATTCAAGTTCCACCTAATACCTATCTTGCTAGTCTAGATATTGAGGCCCTTTATACAAACATACAGCACGAACTAGGGATTCAAGCAGTTCACACTTTTCTTTCTACTAAGGGTACACAATTTTGCTGTCACAATGAATTTGTTTTGTCACTATTACGGTTTTTATTGACTCACAACTATTTTTTATTTAATGGACACTTTTACTTGCAGAACAATGGAACCGCTATGGGGAGTAAATGTGCACCGAGTTACGCTAATCTCTTCTTAGGTTGGTGGGAGAACACTCTTGTCTTCACGGATCACATGGCACTGTTTACGTCACATATTCTCTTCTGGGGTCGTTACATTGATGACGTTTTGATTTTATGGGATGGCACTACTGCACTATTTCAAAAATTTGTTTCTTGCCTCAATAACAATGCATTAGGGATGCTTTTTACATCCGAAATTCACAAGGAGACACTCACTTTCCTGGACTTACGAATTTCTTTGACACCTGGTGGCCGTATCAAAACAGAGGTATTTCGTAAGCCAACCTCCACGAACAATCTATTACATTGGCAAAGCTTTCATCCCGAACCTCTTAAAAGAGGAATACCTGTAGGTCAATATATTCGGGCTAGACGCAATTGCTCAGAGGAGGAGGGCTTTATACAGGAATGCAACACTTTAAGGTCACGGTTTAAACAGAGGGGATATCCCAACAAGACTCTCCATAAGGCGTTCAGGAGAGCGAAAAATCTTACTAGAGCTTAATTACTATTATCTAAGAGGGTAGAGGAATCCCCCGCAATAAGATGTATAGGAGTTTTTGATAATCAACATAAAAAGGCTTT
>CM065589.1:552291418-552309190 GCA_033119425.1 Bufotes viridis | reverse complement strand
AAATAATCTATCCTTTGCCAGACAGCAGACAGTATTAAACTCGTCTAGCCAAAGCTGGAACACCAGATTCAGGGTATTGCTATTTTGGCAATTGAATGTCACCCCAGAACAAAATATATGTTTTTGCAGACACTATGAATCCTGGCCTGTAACAGCTGAGTCACCATATTCAGGGTATTGCTATTTTGGCAATTGAATGTCAACCCAGAACAAAATATATGTTTTTGCGGACACTATGATTCCTGGCCTGCAACAGCTGGGACACCAGATTCAGGGTATTGCTATTTTGGAAATTGAATGTCACCCCAGAACAAAATATATGTTTTTGCGGACACTATGATTCCTGGCCTGCAACAGCTGGGACACCAGATTCAGGGTATTGCTATGTTGGCAATAGAATGTCACCCCAGAACAAAATATATGTTTTTGCGGACACTATGAATCCTGGCCTGCAACAGCTGGAACTCCAGATTCAGGGTATTGCTATTTGGAAATTGAATGTCACCCCAGAACAAAATATATGTTTTGGCGGACACTATTATATTTTGCCAGCCACAGCTGAAACCACTGATTTGTGGTATTGCTATTTTGGCAATTAAATTTCACCCCAGAACAAAATATATGTTTTTGCGTACACTATGAATCCTGGACTGCAACAGCTTGGACACAAGATTCAGGGTATTGCTATTTTGGCAATTGAATGTCACCCCAGAACAAAATATATGTTTTTGCGGACACTATGAATCCTGGCCTGCAAAAGCTGGGACACCAGATTCAGGGTATTGCTATTTTGGCAATTGAATGAAACCCCAGAATATAAAAAAATATATGTTTTGGCGAACACTATTATATTTTGCCAGCCACAGCTTAAACCAATGATTTAAGTATTGCTATTTTGGCAATTGAATTTCACCCCAGAACAAAATATATGTTTTTGCGGACACTATGAATCCTGGCCTGCAACTGATGGGACACCAGATTCAGGGTATTGCTATTTTGGCAATTGAATGTCACCCCAGAACAAAATATATGTTTTGATGGACACTATGAAACATGGCCTGCAACACCTGTGACACCAAATTCAGGGTATTGTTATTTTGGCAATTGAATGTCACCCCAGAACAAAATATATGTTTTTGTGGTCACTATGAATCCTGGCCTGCAACAGTTGGGACACCAGATTAAGGGTATTGCTATTTTGGCAAATTGAATGTCACCCCAGAACAAAATATATGTTTTTGCGGACACTATGAATCCTGGCCTGCAACAGCTGGGACACCAGATTCAGGGTATTGCTATTTTGGCAATTGAATGTCACCCCAGAACAAAATATATGTTTTTGCGGACACTATGAATCCTGGCCTGCAACAGCTGGGACACCAGATTCAGGGTATTGCTATTTTGGCAATTGAATGTCACCCCAGAACAAAATATATGTTTTTGCTGAACACTATGAATCCTGGCCTGCAACAGCTGGGACACCAGATTCAGGGTATTGCTATTTTGGCAATTGAATGTCACCCCAGAACAAAATATATGTTTTTGCGGACACTATGAATCCTGGCCTGCAACAGCTGGGACACCAGATTCAGGGTATTGCTATTTTGGCAATTGAATTTCACCCCAGAACAAAATATATGTTTTGACGGACACTATGAATCCTGGCCTGCAACAGCTGGGACACCAGATTCAGGGTATTGCTATTTTGGCAATTGAATGTCACCCCAGAACAAAATATATGTTTTTGCGGACACTATGAATCCTGGCCTGCAACAGCTGGGACACCAGATTCAGGGTATTGCTATTTTGGCAATTGAATGTCACCCCAGAACAAAATATATGTTTTGACGGACACTATGAATCCTGGCCTGCAACAGCTGGGACACCAGATTCAGGGTATTGCTATTTTGGCAATTGAATGTCACCCCAGAACAAAATATATGTTTTGCGGACACTATGAATCCTGGCCTGCAACAGCTGGGACACCAGATTCAGGGTATTGCTATTTTGGCAATTGAATGTCACCCCAGAACAAAATATATGTTTTTGCGGACACTATGAATCCTGGCCTGCAACAGCTGGGACACCAGATTCAGGGTATTGCTATTTTGGCAATTGAATGTCACCCCAGAACAAAATATATGTTTTTGCGGACACTATGAATCCTGGCCTGCAACAGCTGGGACACCAGATTCAGGGTATTGCTATTTTGGCAATTGAATGTCACCCCAGAACAAAATATATGTTTTGACGGACACTATGAATCCTGGCCTGCAACAGCTGGGACACCAGATTCAGGGTATTGCTATTTTGGCAATTGAATGTCACCCCAGAACAAAATATATGTTTTTGCGGACACTATGAATCCTGGCCTGCAACAGCTGGGACACCAGATTCAGGGTATTGCTATTTTGGCAATTGAATTTCACCCCAGAACAAAATATATGTTTTGACGGACACTATGAATCCTGGACTGCAACAGCTGGGACACCAGATTCAGGGTATTGCTATTTTGGCAATTGAATGTCACCCCAGAACAAAATATATGTTTTTGCGGACACTATGAATCCTGGCCTGCAACAGCTGGGACACCAGATTCAGGGTATTGCTATTTTGGCAATTGAATGTCACCCCAGAACAAAATATATGTTTTGGCGGACACTATGATATCTTGGCCTGCAACAGCTGGAACACCACTGATTTAGGGTATTGCTATTTTGGCAATTGAATTTCACCCCAGAACAAAATATATGTTTTTGCGGACACTATGAATCCTGGCCTGCAACAGCTGGGACACCAGATTCAGGGTATTGCTATTTTGGCAATTGAATGTCACCCCAGAACAAAATATATGTTTTTGCGGACACTATGAATCCTGGCCTGCAACAGCTGGGACACCAGATTCAGGGTATTGCTATTTTGGCAATTGAATGTCACCCCAGAACAAAATATATGTTTTTGCGGACACTATGAATCCTGGCCTGCAACAGCTGGGACACCAGATTCAGGGTATTGCTATTTTGGCAATTGAATGTCACCCCAGAACAAAATATATGTTTTGCGGACACTATGAATCCTGGCCTGCAACAGCTGGGACACCAGATTCAGGGTATTGCTATTTTGGCAATTGAATGTCACCCCAGAACAAAATATATGTTTTTGCGGACACTATGAATCCTGGCCTGCAACAGCTGGGACACCAGATTCAGGGTATTGCTATTTTGGCAATTGAATGTCACCCCAGAACAAAATATATGTTTTGGCGGACACTATTAAATCTTGGCCTGCCACAGCTGGAACACCACTGATTCAGGGTATTGCTATTTTGGCAATTGAATTTCACCCCAGAACAAAATATATGTTTTTGCGGACACTATGAATCCTGGCCTGCAACAGCTGGGACACCAGATTCAGGGTATTGCTATTTTGGCAATTGAATGTCACCCCAGAACAAAATATATGTTTTTGCGGACACTATGAATCCTGGCCTGCAACAGCTGGGACACCAGATTCAGGGTATTGCTATTTTGGCAATTGAATGTCACCCCAGAACAAAATATATGTTTTGGCGGACACTATGAATCCTGGCCTGCAACAGCTGGGACACCAGATTCAGGGTATTGCTATTTTGGCAATTGAATTTCACCCCAGAACAAAATATATGTTTTTGCGGACACTATGAATCCTGGCCTGCAACAGCTGGGACACCAGATTCAGGGTATTGCTATTTTGGCAATTGAATGTCACCCCAGAACAAAATATATGTTTTGACGGACACTATGAATCCTGGCCTGCAACAGCTGGGACACCAGATTCAGGGTATTGCTATTTTGGCAATTGAATGTCACCCCAGAACAAAATATATGTTTTTGCGGACACTATGAATCCTGGCCTGCAACAGCTGGGACACCAGATTCAGGGTATTGCTATTTTGGCAATTGAATGTCACCCCAGAACAAAATATATGTTTTTGCGGACACTATGAATCCTGGCCTGCAACAGCTGGGACACCAGATTCAGGGTATTGCTATTTTGGCAATTGAATGTCACCCCAGAACAAAATATATGTTTTTGCGGACACTATGAATCCTGGCCTGCAACAGCTGGGACACCAGATTCAGGGTATTGCTATTTTGGCAATTGAATGTCACCCCAGAACAAAATATATGTTTTTGCGGACACTATGAATCCTGGCCTGCAACAGCTGGGACACCAGATTCAGGGTATTGCTATTTTGGCAATTGAATGTCACCCCAGAACAAAATATATGTTTTGCGGACACTATGAATCCTGGCCTGCAACAGCTGGGACACCAGATTCAGGGTATTGCTATTTTGGCAATTGAATTTCACCCCAGAACAAAATATATGTTTTTGCGGACACTATGAATCCTGGCCTGCAACAGCTGGGACACCAGATTCAGGGTATTGCTATTTTGGCAATTGAATGTCACCCCAGAACAAAATATATGTTTTTGCGGACACTATGAATCCTGGCCTGCAACAGCTGGGACACCAGATTCAGGGTATTGCTATTTTGGCAATTGAATGTCACCCCAGAACAAAATATATGTTTTGACGGACACTATGAATCCTGGCCTGCAACAGCTGGGACACCAGATTCAGGGTATTGCTATTTTGGCAATTGAATGTCACCCCAGAACAAAATATATGTTTTTGCGGACACTATGAATCCTGGCCTGCAACAGCTGGGACACCAGATTCAGGGTATTGCTATTTTGGCAATTGAATGTCACCCCAGAACAAAATATATGTTTTTGCGGACACTATGAATCCTGGCCTGCAACAGCTGGGACACCAGATTCAGGGTATTGCTATTTTGGCAATTGAATGTCACCCCAGAACAAAATATATGTTTTTGCGGACACTATGAATCCTGGCCTGCAACAGCTGGGACACCAGATTCAGGGTATTGCTATTTTGGCAATTGAATGTCACCCCAGAACAAAATATATGTTTTGACGGACACTATGAATCCTGGCCTGCAACAGCTGGGACACCAGATTCAGGGTATTGCTATTTTGGCAATTGAATGTCACCCCAGAACAAAATATATGTTTTTGCGGACACTATGAATCCTGGCCTGCAACAGCTGGGACACCAGATTCAGGGTATTGCTATTTTGGCAATTGAATGTCACCCCAGAACAAAATATATGTTTTTGCGGACACTATGAATCCTGGCCTGCAACAGCTGGGACACCAGATTCAGGGTATTGCTATTTTGGCAATTGAATGTCACCCCAGAACAAAATATATGTTTTTACGGACACTATGAATCCTGGCCTGCAACAGCTGGGACACCAGATTCAGGGTATTGCTATTTTGGCAATTGAATGTCACCCCAGAACAAAATATATGTTTTTGCGGACACTATGAATCCTGGCCTGCAACAGCTGGGACACCAGATTCAGGGTATTGCTATTTTGGCAATTGAATGTCACCCCAGAACAAAATATATGTTTTGGCGGACACTATGAATCCTGGCCTGCAACAGCTGGGACACCAGATTCAGGGTATTGCTATTTTGGCAATTGAATGTCACCCCAGAACAAAATATATGTTTTTGCGGACACTATGAATCCTGGCCTGCAACAGCTGGGACACCAGATTCAGGGTATTGCTATTTTGGCAATTGAATGTCACCCCAGAACAAAATATATGTTTTTGCGGACACTATGAATCCTGGCCTGCAACAGCTGGGACACCAGATTCAGGGTATTGCTATTTTGGCAATTGAATGTCACCCCAGAACAAAATATATGTTTTGACGGACACTATGAATCCTGGCCTGCAACAGCTGGGACACCAGATTCAGGGTATTGCTATTTTGGCAATTGAATGTCACCCCAGAACAAAATATATGTTTTTGCGGACACTATGAATCCTGGCCTGCAACAGCTGGGACACCAGATTCAGGGTATTGCTATTTTGGCAATTGAATGTCACCCCAGAACAAAATATATGTTTTGCGGACACTATGAATCCTGGCCTGCAACAGCTGGGACACCAGATTCAGGGTATTGCTATTTTGGCAATTGAATTTCACCCCAGAACAAAATATATGTTTTTGCGGACACTATGAATCCTGGCCTGCAACAGCTGGGACACAAGATTCAGGGTATTGCTATTTTGGCAATTGAATGTCACCCCAGAACAAAATATATGTTTTTGCGGACACTATTATATCCTGGCCTGCAACAGCTGGAACCACTAGATTTAGTGGTATTGCTATTTTGGCAATTGAATGTCACCCCAGAACAAAATATATGTTTTGCGGACACTATGAATCCTGGCCTGCAACAGCTGGGACACCAGATTCAGGGTATTGCTATTTTGGCAATTGAATGTCACCCCAGAACAAAATATATGTTTTGGCGAACACTATTATATTTTGCCAGCCACAGCTTAAACCAATGATTTATGGTATTGCTATTTTGGCAATTGAATTTCACCCCAGAACAAAATATATGTTTTGATGGACACTATGAAACATGGCCTGCAACACCTGTGACACCAGATTCAGGGTATTGTTATTTTGGCAAATTAATTTCACCCCAAAACAAAATATATGTTTTTGCGGACACTATGAATCCTGGTCTGCAACAGTTGGGACACCAAATTCAGGGTATTGCTATGTTGGCAATTGAATGTCACCCCAGAACAAAATATATGTTTTTACAGACACTATGAATCCTGGCCTGTAAAAGCTGAGTCACCATATTCAGGGTATTGCTATTTTGGCAATTGAATTTCACCCCAGAACAAAATATATGTTTTTGCGGACACTATGAATCCTGGCCTGCAAAAGCTGGGACACCAGATTCAGGGTATTGCTATTTTGGCAATTGAATGTCACCCCAGAACAAAATATATGTTTTTGCGGACACTATTATATCCTGGCCTGCAACAGCTGGGACACAATGATTCAGGGTATTGCTATTTTGGCAATTGAATTTCACCCCAGAACAAAATATATGTTTTGGCGGACACTATGAATCTGGCCTGCAACATGCTGGGACACCAGATTTAGGGTATTGCTATTTTGGCAATTGAATGTCACCCCAGAACAAAATATATGTTTTGCGGACACTATGAATCCTGGCCTGCAACAGCTGGGACACCAGATTCAGGAGTATTGCTATTTTGGCAAATTGAATGTCACCCCAGAACAAAATAGATGTTTTTGCGGACACTATGAATCCTGGACTGCAACAGCTGGGACACCAGATTCAGGGTATTGCTATGTTGGCAATTGAATGTCACCCCAGAACAAAATATATGTTTTTGCGAACACTATGAATCCTGGCCTGCAACAGCTGGGACACCAGATTCAGGGTATTGCTATGTTGGCAATAGAATGTCACCCCAGAACAAAATATATGTTTTGCGGACACTATGAATCCTGGCCTGCAACAGCTGGGTCACCAGATTCAGGGTATTGCTATTTTGGCAATTGAATGTCACCTCAGAACAAAATATATGTTTTTGCGAACACTATGAATCCTGGCCTGCAACAGCTGGGACACCAGATTAAGGGTATTGCTATTTTGGCAAATGAATGTCACCCCAGAACAAAATATATGTTTTTTGCGGACACTCTGAATCCTGGCCTGCAACAGCTGGGACACCAGATTCAGGGTATTGCTATTTTGGCAATTGAATTTCACCCAAGAACAGAATATATGTTTTGACGGACACTATGAAATGTGGCCTGCAACAGCTGGGACACCAGATTCAGAGTATTGCTATTTCGGCAATAGAATGTCACCCCAGAACAAAATATATGTTTTTGCGGACACTATAAATCCTGGCCTGCAATAGCTGTAACACCAGATTCAGGGTATTGCTATTTTGGAAATTGAATGTCACCCCAGAACAAAATATATGTTTTGGCGGACACTATTATATTTTGCCAGCCACAGCTGAAACCACTGATTTGTAGTATTGCTATTTTGGCAATTGAATTTCACCCCAGAACAAAATATATGTTTTTGCGGACACTATGAATCCTGGCCTGCAACTGATGGGACACCAGATTCAGGGTATTGCTATTTTGGCAATTGAATTTCACCCCAGAACAAAATATATGTTTTGATGGACACTATGAAACATGGCCTGCAACACCTGTGACACCAGATTCAGGGTATTGTTATTTTTGCAATTGAATGTCACCCCAGAACAAAATATATGTTTTTGTGGTCACTATGAATCCTGGCCTGCAACAGTTGGGACACCAGATTCAGGGTATTGCTATGTTGGCAAATTAATTTCACCCCAAAACAAAATATATGTTTTTGCGGACACTATGAATCCTGGCCTGCAACAGCTGGGATACCAGATTCAGGGTATTGCTATGTTGGCAATTGAATATCACCCCAGAACAAAATATATGTTTTTGCGAACACTATGAATCCTGGCCTGCAACAGCTGGGACACCAGATTCAGGGTATTGCTATTTTGGCAAATGAATGTCACCCCAGAACAAAATATATGTTTTTGCGGACACTCTGAATCCTGGCCTGCAACAGCTGGGACACCAGATTCAGGGTATTGCTATTTTGGCAATTGAATTTCACCCCAGAACAAAATATATGTTTTGACGGACACTATGAAACTTAGCCTTCAACAGTTGGGACACCAGATTCAGAGCATTGCTATTTTGGCAATTGAATGTCACCCCAGAACAAAATATATGTTTTTGCGGACACTATAAATCCTGGCCTGCAACAGCTGGGACACCAGATTCAGGGTATTGCTATTTTGGCAATTGAATTTCACCCCAGAACAAAATATATGTTTTGTCGGACACTGTAAGCCCGTGGACTGCAACAGCTGGGACACCAGATTCAGGGTATTGCTATTTTGGCAATTGAATGTCACCCCAGAACAAAATATATGTTTTCGCGGACACTATGAATCCTGGCCTGCAACAGCTGGGACACCAGATTCAGGGTATTGCTATTTTCGCAAATGAATTTTACCACAGAACTAAATATATGTTTTTGAGAACACTATGAATCCTGGCCTGCAACAGCTGGGACACCAGATTCAGGGTATTGCTATGTTGGCAATAGAATGTCACCCCAGAACAAAATATATGTTTTGCGGACACTATGAATCCTGGCCTGCAACAGCTGGGTCACCAGATTCAGGGTATTGCTATTTTGGCAATTGAATGTCACCTCAGAACAAAATATATGTTTTTGCTGAAACTCTGAATCCTGGCCTGCAACAGCTGGGACACCAGATTCAGGGTATTGCTATTTTGGAAATTGAATGTCACCCCAGAACAAAATATATGTTTTGGCGGACACTATTATATTTTGCCAGCCACAGCTGAAACCACTGATTTAGTGGTATTGCTATTTTGGCAATTAAATTTCACCCAGAACAAAATATATGTTTTTGTGGACACTATGAATCCTGGCCTGCAACAGCTGGGACACCAGATTCAGGGTATTGCTAGTTTGGCAATTGAATGTCACCCCAGAATAAAATATATCTTTTACGAACACTCTGATATTTTGCCAGCCACAGCTGAAACCAATGATTTATGGTATTGCTATTTTGGCAATTGAATTTCACCCAAGAACAAAATATATGTTTTTGCCGGACACTATGAATCCTGGCCTGCAACTGATGGGACACCAGATTCAGGGTCATTGCTATTTTGGCAATTGAATGTCACCCCAGAACAAAATATATGTTTTGATGAACACTATGAAACGTGGCCTGCAACACCTGGGACACCAGATTCAGGGTATTGTTATTTTGGCAATTGAATGTCACCCCAGAACAAAATATATGTTTTTGCGGTCACTATGAATCCTGGCCTGCAACACCTGGAACACCAGATTAAGGGTATTGCTATTTTGGCAAATTAATTTCACCCCAGAACAAAATATATGTTTTTGCGGACACTATGAATCCTGGACTGCAACAGCTGGGACAACAGAATTAATGGTATTGCTATTTTGGCAAATGAATGTCACCCCAGAACAAAATATATGTTTTTGCGGACACTATGAATCCTGGCCTGCAACAGCTGGGACACCAGATTCAGGGTATTGTTATTTTGGCAATTGAATTTCACTGCAGAACAAAATATATGTTTTGACGGACACTATGAAACGTGGTCTGCAACAGCTGGGACACCAGATTCAGGGTATTGCTATTTTGGCAATTGAATGTCACCCCAGAACAAAATATATGTTTTTGCGGACACTATGAATCCTGGCCTGCAACAGCTGGGACACCAGATTCAGGGTATTGCTATTTTGGCAATTGAATTTCACCCCAGAACAAAATATATGTTTTGACGGACACTATGAATCCTGGCCTGCAACAGCTGGGACACCAGATTCAGGGTATTGCTATTTTGGCAATTGAATGTCACCCCAGAACAAAATATATGTTTTGGCGGACACTATGAATCCTGGCCTGCAACAGCTGGGACACCAGATTCAGGGTATTGCTATTTTGGCAATTGAATTTCACCCCAGAACAAAATATATGTTTTTGCGGACACTATGAATCCTGGCCTGCAACAGCTGGGACACCAGATTCAGGGTATTGCTATTTTGGCAATTGAATGTCACCCCAGAACAAAATATATGTTTTGACGGACACTATGATATCTTGGCCTGCAACAGCTGGGACACCATGATTCAGGGTATTGCTATTTTGGCAATTGAATGTCACCCCAGAACAAAATATATGTTTTGACGGACACTATGAATCCTGGCCTGCAACAGCTGGGACACCAGATTCAGGGTATTGCTATTTTGGCAATTGAATGTCACCCCAGAACAAAATATATGTTTTTGTGGACACTATGAATCCTGGCCTGCAACAGCTGGGACACCAGATTCAGGGTATTGCTATTTTGGCAATTGAATGTCACCCCAGAACAAAATATATGTTTTTGCGGACACTATGAATCCTGGCCTGCAACAGCTGGGACACCAGATTCAGGGTATTGCTATTTTGGCAATTGAATGTCACCCCAGAACAAAATATATGTTTTTGCGGACACTATGAATCCTGGCCTGCAACAGCTGGGACACCAGATTCAGGGTATTGCTATTTTGGCAATTGAATGTCACCCCAGAACAAAATATATGTTTTTGCGGACACTATGAATCCTGGCCTGCAACAGCTGGGACACCAGATTCAGGGTATTGCTATTTTGGCAATTGAATTTCACCCCAGAACAAAATATATGTTTTTGCGGACACTATGAATCCTGGCCTGCAACAGCTGGGACACCAGATTCAGGGTATTGCTATTTTGGCAATTGAATGTCACCCCAGAACAAAATATATGTTTTTGCGGACACTATGAATCCTGGCCTGCAACAGCTGGGACACCAGATTCAGGGTATTGCTATTTTGGCAATTGAATTTCACCCCAGAACAAAATATATGTTTTGGCGGACACTATGAATCCTGGCCTGCAACAGCTGGGACACCAGATTCAGGGTATTGCTATTTTGGCAATTGAATGTCACCCCAGAACAAAATATATGTTTTGCGGACACTATGAATCCTGGCCTGCAACAGCTGGGACACCAGATTCAGGGTATTGCTATTTTGGCAATTGAATGTCACCCCAGAACAAAATATATGTTTTTGCGGACACTATGAATCCTGGCCTGCAACAGCTGGGACACCAGATTCAGGGTATTGCTATTTTGGCAATTGAATGTCACCCCAGAACAAAATATATGTTTTTGCGGACACTATGAATCCTGGCCTGCAACAGCTGGGACACCAGATTCAGGGTATTGCTATTTTGGCAATTGAATGTCACCCCAGAACAAAATATATGTTTTGACGGACACTATGAATCCTGGCCTGCAACAGCTGGGACACCAGATTCAGGGTATTGCTATTTTGGCAATTGAATGTCACCCCAGAACAAAATATATGTTTTTGCGGACACTATGAATCCTGGCCTGCAACAGCTGGGACACCAGATTCAGGGTATTGCTATTTTGGCAATTGAATGTCACCCCAGAACAAAATATATGTTTTTGCGGACACTATGAATCCTGGCCTGCAACAGCTGGGACACCAGATTCAGGGTATTGCTATTTTGGCAATTGAATGTCACCCCAGAACAAAATATATGTTTTTGCGGACACTATGAATCCTGGCCTGCAACAGCTGGGACACCAGATTCAGGGTATTGCTATTTTGGCAATTGAATGTCACCCCAGAACAAAATATATGTTTTTGCGGACACTATGATATCCTGGCCTGCAACAGCTGGGACACCATGATTCAGGGTATTGCTATTTTGGCAATTGAATTTCACCCCAGAACAAAATATATGTTTTTGCGGACACTATGAATCCTGGCCTGCAACAGCTGGGACACCAGATTCAGGGTATTGCTATTTTGGCAATTGAATGTCACCCCAGAACAAAATATATGTTTTTGATGGACACTATGAATCCTGGCCTGCAACAGCTGGGACACCAGATTCAGGGTATTGCTATTTTGGCAATTGAATGTCACCCCAGAACAAAATATATGTTTTGACGGACACTATGAATCCTGGCCTGCAACAGCTGGGACACCAGATTCAGGGTATTGCTATTTTGGCAATTGAATTTCACCCCAGAACAAAATATATGTTTTTGCGGACACTATGAATCCTGGCCTGCAACAGCTGGGACACCAGATTCAGGGTATTGCTATTTTGGCAATTGAATGTCACCCCAGAACAAAATATATGTTTTTGCGGACACTATGAATCCTGGCCTGCAACAGCTGGGACACCAGATTCAGGGTATTGCTATTTTGGCAATTGAATGTCACCCCAGAACAAAATATATGTTTTTACGGACACTATGAATCCTGGCCTGCAACAGCTGGGACACCAGATTCAGGGTATTGCTATTTTGGCAATTGAATGTCACCCCAGAACAAAATATATGTTTTGACGGACACTATGAATCCTGGCCTGCAACAGCTGGGACACCAGATTCAGGGTATTGCTATTTTGGCAATTGAATTTCACCCCAGAACAAAATATATGTTTTGATGGACACTATGAATCCTGGCCTGCAACAGCTGGGACACCAGATTCAGGGTATTGCTATTTTGGCAATTGAATGTCACCCCAGAACAAAATATATGTTTTTGTGGACACTATGAATCCTGGCCTGCAACAGCTGGGACACCAGATTCAGGGTATTGCTATTTTGGCAATTGAATGTCACCCCAGAACAAAATATATGTTTTTGCGGACACTATGAATCCTGGCCTGCAACAGCTGGGACACCAGATTCAGGGTATTGCTATTTTGGCAATTGAATGTCACCCCAGAACAAAATATATGTTTTTGCGGACACTATGAATCCTGGCCTGCAACAGCTGGGACACCAGATTCAGGGTATTGCTATTTTGGCAATTGAATGTCACCCCAGAACAAAATATATGTTTTTGCGGACACTATGAATCCTGGCCTGCAACAGCTGGGACACCAGATTCAGGGTATTGCTATTTTGGCAATTGAATGTCACCCCAGAACAAAATATATGTTTTTGCGGACACTATGAATCCTGGCCTGCAACAGCTGGGACACCAGATTCAGGGTATTGCTATTTTGGCAATTGAATGTCACCCCAGAACAAAATATATGTTTTTGCGGACACTATGAATCCTGGCCTGCAACAGCTGGGACACCAGATTCAGGGTATTGCTATTTTGGCAATTGAATGTCACCCCAGAACAAAATATATGTTTTGGCGGACACTATGAATCCTGGCCTGCAACAGCTGGGACACCAGATTCAGGGTATTGCTATTTTGGCAATTGAATGTCACCCCAGAACAAAATATATGTTTTTGCGGACACTATGAATCCTGGCCTGCAACAGCTGGGACACCAGATTCAGGGTATTGCTATTTTGGCAATTGAATGTCACCCCAGAACAAAATATATGTTTTGGCGGACACTATGAATCCTGGCCTGCAACAGCTGGGACACCAAGATTCAGGGTATTGCTATTTTGGCAATTGAATTTCACCCCAGAACAAAATATATGTTTTTGACGGACACTATGAATCCTGGCCTGCAACAGCTGGGACACCAGATTCAGGGTATTGCTATTTTGGCAATTGAATGTCACCCCAGAACAAAATATATGTTTTGATGGACACTATGAATCCTGGCCTGCAACAGCTGGGACACCAGATTCAGGGTATTGCTATTTTGGCAATTGAATGTCACCCCAGAACAAAATATATGTTTTGCGGACACTATGAATCCTGGCCTGCAACAGCTGGGACACCAGATTCAGGGTATTGCTATTTTGGCAATTGAATTTCACCCCAGAACAAAATATATGTTTTTACGGACACTATGAATCCTGGCCTGCAACAGCTGGGACACCAGATTCAGGGTATTGCTATTTTGGCAATTGAATGTCACCCCAGAACAAAATATATGTTTTGACGGACACTATGAATCCTGGCCTGCAACAGCTGGGACACCAGATTCAGGGTATTGCTATTTTGGCAATTGAATTTCACCCCAGAACAAAATATATGTTTTGACGGACACTATGAATCCTGGCCTGCAACAGCTGGGACACCAGATTCAGGGTATTGCTATTTTGGCAATTGAATGTCACCCCAGAACAAAATATATGTTTTTGCGGACACTATGAATCCTGGCCTGCAACAGCTGGGACACCAGATTCAGGGTATTGCTATTTTGGCAATTGAATTTCACCGCAGAACAAAATATATGTTTTGAGGGACACTATGAAACGTGGCCTGCAACAGCTGGGACACCAGATTCAGAGTATTGCTATTTTGGCAATTGAATGTCACCCCAGAACAAAATATATGTTTTGGCGGACACTATTATATTTTGCCAGCCACAGCTGAAACCACTGATTTGTGGTATTGCTATTTTGGCAATTAAATTTCACCCCAGAACAAAATATATGTTTTTGCGGACACTATGAATCCTGGCCTGCAAAAGCTGGGACACCAGATTCAGCGTATTGCTATTTTGGCAATTGAATGTCACCCCAGAATAAAATATATGTTTTGGCGAACACTATTATATTTTGCCAGCCACAGCTTAAACCAATGATTTATGGTATTGCTATTTTGGCAATTGAATTTCACCCCAGAACAAAATATATGTTTTGATGGACACTATGAAACATGGCCTGCAACACCTGTGACACCAGATTCAGGGTATTGTTATTTTGGCAATTGAATGTCACCCCAGAACAAAATATATGTTTTTGTGGTCACTATGAATCCTGGTCTGCAACAGTTGGGACACCAAATTCAGGGTATTGCTATGTTGGCAAATTAATTTCACCCCAAAACAAAATATATGTTTTTGCGGACACTATGAATCCTGGACTGCAACAGCTGGGACACCAGATTCAGGGTATTGCTATGTTGGCAATTGAATGTCACCCCAGAACAAAATATATGTTTTTGCGAACACTATGAATCCTGGCCTGCAACAGCTGGGACACCAGATTCAGGGTATTGCTATTTTGGCAAATGAATGTCACCCCAGAACAAAATATATGTTTTTGCGGACACTCTGAATCCTGGCCTGCAACAGCTGGGACACCAGATTCAGGGTATTGCTATTTTGGCTATTGAATTTCACCCCAGAACAAAATATATGTTTTGACGGACACTATGAAACGTAGCCTTCAACAGTTGGGACACCAGATTCAGAGTATTGCTATTTTGGCAATTGAATGTCACCCCAGAACAAAATATATGTTTTTGCGGACACTATAAATCCTGGCCTGCAACAGCTGGGACACCAGATTCAGGGTATTGCTATTTTGGCAATTTAATTTCACCCCAGAACAAAATATATGTTTTGACGGACACTATGAAACGTGGACTGCAACAGCTGGGACACCAGATTCAGGGTATTGCTATTTTGACAATTGAATGTCACCCCAGAACAAAATATATGTTTTCGCGGACACTATGAATCCTGGCCTGCAACAGCTGGGACACCAGATTAAGGGTATTGCTATTTTGGCAATTGAATGTCACAGCAGAAAAAAATATATGTTTTTGCGGACACTATGAATCCTGGCCTGCAACAGCTGGGACACCAGATTCAGGGTATTGCTATGCTGGCAATAGAATGTCACCCCAGAACAAAATATATGTTTTGCGGACACTATGAATCCTGGCCTGCAACAGCTGGGACACCAGATTCAGGGTATTGCTATTTTGGCAATTGAATGTCACCCCAGAACAAAATATATGTTTTTGCTGAAACTCTGAATCCTGGCCTGCAACAGCTGGGACACCAGATTCAGGGTATTGCTATTTTGGAAATTGAATGTCACCCCAGAACAAAATATATGTTTTGGCGGACACTATTATATTTTGCCAGCCACAGCTGAAACCACTGATTTGTGGTATTGCTATTTTGGCAATTAAATTTCACCCCAGAACAAAATATATGTTTTTGCGGACACTATGAATCCTGGCCTGCAAAAGCTGGGACACCAGATTCAGGGTATTGCTATTTTGGCAATTGAATGTCACCCCAGAATAAAATATATCTTTTGGCGAACACTATTATATTTTGCCAGCCACAGCTTAAACCAATGATTTATGGTATTGCTATTTTGGCAATTGAATTTCACCCCAGAACAAAATATATGTTTTTGCGGACACTATGAATCCTGGCCTGCAACTGATGGGACACCAGATTCAGGGTATTGCTATTTTGGCAATTGAATGTCACCCCAGAACAAAATATATGTTTTTATGAACACTATGAAACGTGGCCTGCAACACCTGGGACACCAGATTCAGGGTATTGTTATTTTGGCAATTGAATGTCACCCCAGAACAAAATATATGTTTTTGCGGTCACTATGAATCCTGGCCTGCAACAGCTGGGACACCAGATTAAGGGTATTGCTATTTTGGCAAATTAATTTCACTGCAGAACAAAATATATGTTTTTGCGGACACTATGAATCCTGGCCTGCAACAGCTGGGACACCAGATTCAGGGTATTGCTATTTTGGCAATTGAATGTCACCCCAGAACAAAATATATGTTTTTGCGGACACTATGAATCCTGGCCTGCAACAGCTGGGACACCAGATTCAGGGTATTGCTATTTTGGCAATTGAATTTCACCCCAGAACAAAATATATGTTTTGACGGACACTATGAATCGTGGCCTGCAACAGCTGGGACACCAGATTCAGGGTATTGCTATTTTGGCAATTGAATGTCACCCCAGAACAAAATATATGTTTTGACGGACACTATGAAACGTGGCCTGCAACAGCTGGGACACCAGATTCAGGGTATTGCTATTTTGGCAATTGAATGTCACCCCAGAACAAAATATATGTTTTTGCGGACACTATGAATCCTGGCCTGCAACAGCTGGGACACCAGATTCAGGGTATTGCTATTTTGGCAATTGAATGTCACCCCAGAACAAAATATATGTTTTGACGGACACTATGAATCCTGGCCTGCAACAGCTGGGACACCAGATTCAGGGTATTGCTATTTTGGCAATTGAATGTCACCCCAGAACAAAATATATGTTTTTGCGGACACTATGAATCCTGGCCTGCAACAGATGGGACACCAGATTCAGGGTATTGCTATTTTGGCAAGTGAATTTCACCCCAGAACAAAATATATGTTTTGGCGGACACTATTATATTTAACCAGCCACAGCTGAAACCACTGATTTATGTGTATT